>JAJKLF010000100.1:0-10735 GCA_022984865.1 Hypomontagnella submonticulosa
AAGATAAAGCAGGATACTAAGAACCGTTTAACCTTAATAAAAATGATTAAATCATTGCAAAAAATAATAACATAATTAAAATAAATAAGCCCACCAAATAAAATTATAAAAAAATATGGGGAAAAGATATATATATTCTAATTAAATTAATTAAAAATCTATTGAAAAGATATGAAACAGTTAATGATTTAGAATATATTATAAGAGAAAAGAAATAACAAAAAATTAATAATATAAGTAAAGAAGTTTAAGAATTTAAGGATATAACCCCTAATAAATAATATTAAATTTAATATATGAAATATTAATTAGAAAATAAAAATAAAGGATAAAGCCGTAATTAATGATTATTTCTTATGTATCTGAATATTTCTTTATTTTATCCATATTTTAATAAAATATATTTTATTAATACTTAATCATTTACTTTTTATTTATATCTAAAAACGATATAATTATCTTTTTTAATAAAAAGTATATAATGTTGATTATTTCTATTAATTATTTATTTATTTTATTATAAGATCATAATTCATCTTGTAATAATATACAATTTTTATAATCTTTATAATTACATAATACTTTTATAGATTAAGAAAAAATATAATAAAACCATTAACCTATACAAAAGCCTAATTACCATAAAGCTGAGATATTGAAAGAAAGTTTATTTCCATAATATCCTTAATAAGGGAAGGAATATAATCCTTAAAGGCTTAAAAATATATATATTAAAGATTACGGAAGGAATATTTATTAATAATAATTAAAAATATATATATATATTATAAAAACCCCTTAACTTACCAGGAATAAATTTATAATTAAAGAACAGTCATATTCCAACTTGATGATTTATTTTATTAGAGGTAAATTATTTTTTATAAAATTTATATAACATCTTATTTAATAAACTAAATATTTAAATAATAAAACCAATAACATGATAATAATCCTTAATCATTATAAAAAAATATTCATAAATAAGTCTACCTTATCATAACTTAATATATATAGGTTAAATCTTCTATTTTTATGTAATAATATATTAATATAAAGATTGAAACTTTATAATAATCTAAAATATATACTTATTAAATCTTTAATAAACATATTAATTAGCTATTATATTATCAAGAATTTAAAAAATATAAAGTTAATCATCTAATAAAATAAGAAAAATTAACATTTATTATGTATTTATAAAAAAGGGTAATAAAAACCTATCTATATTTTACCATTAAAAGATTATATTTAAGGACATAATTTTTCCACCACATCATAAAGATTTTATTAAATCCTATATCCTTAAGCTTCACCGCTAATTCTTTATTATAATAAAGATTAGGATAAGTACAAAATGGGATCACCTTAGACTTTATATCTTAAGATATAATAAAATTAATATTATATATAGACAATTTATCCCTGCTTAATTTTAAACTATTATCACCTGTTAAATTAAATAAAAGCATTATTGTATTATTTTGATTAAGAATAAATAAATCATCGTTATAATCTTAAAGCAAAGAGGCGTAAATAGATAATCCCACTTCAGTCTTTATAATAAACTTATTTAAAAACCGTGTCGACTTATTAATCGGAATGAAAAATTTAATATTTACATTTTAAAAAGCATTACTTAATAATTCCTAATAATTTTCGCCTTAATCATATATAGATATACCCTTTTCCTTTATCTTTATAATAAGATCTATATACTTAGCTTTTATCCTATTTAGCTTAATTAACAATTTATATGGCAAAAACTTTCTTTTAATATTTCTCGAAATAAATACCTATAACCATACCTATAGCCTATTAACATTAATAATAAGATATAATTAAAACCGTTTTCTTACTTTTAATTCAAAATCGTATAAACCAGCTTTATTCTTACCCCCATAGCTAATATTAATAACAAACTATAAATCAGAATCTATAATTAATTAAGATAAGCTTAACTAAGCTAAATAAAATTTAAGAAAACAATAAAAAAAAAGAAAAAATCAAGAAAGCTAAGCAACAAAAAAGAAAAAAATTATACTCTCTTAACCTTAATCAAAAAAAACATTTACCATTTAATTATAATAAAGAAATCCTATAGTAAATAATGTATTTTATTAGTTAAATAATAATTACATAAATTAAAATTGTAGAAATTAACATATAATATCGCTTTTTATTAATCATAAATAACTTCCTATTAACCAAAAAACAATTATTGAATATAAATTTATATAAATATATCTCTTATTTATAATGATCTTTAGAACTTTTTTTTTTATTTTTTTATCATACCCTACTCTAATTAAATTTAAAATATTTATATTTATGTTTTTAAGAAAAGATAACATGATTTAAACCTATTTTCAAACCTTATAAAATCCTAATCATTAACCAATATTCACAAATCATTAACACCATCATCATCATACAATAATAGTAACAATAAACAAAATAGTCTTGGTTAAAGTATTTAATAATAATAATAATTATTAAATAATTAATAAAAACTATGCTAATTTATTTATAAATAAAATTAAACCTATAAGATATATTATAAATAGCAATGTAATAAATATACTTAACTTAATAATTATTATTTATAGAAATGATTATAAGGATTTCCCTAATTTTATTTAAAAAAAGCCGTTTATTTTAATCATAAAAGAATAAGAACCTTATAATTATAAAAAATTATTAGCATTAGGCCAAAGGAAAATAATATTTTTAAGATTTAATTAAACTACGAAATATAATATTAAGCATAAGATATATAATTAAGAGATTTATTTTGTAATAAATGCCATAAATAACCTCTTTAAATATATAAAATATAAATAATTTAATTTTAATAATATTATCGGCTTATTTTATATAGTTATAAAAGAATATAACCCTAATAAAACGATTTATAAGATTAATATGCCTAACACCTTAAACTACTTAACCACCGTTAATTAATTTAAAAAAAATCTACAAAAATGATATAATCGATATAAGCTAGAAATTATAATATTATTTAAGAATTAAAACCTATTAAACCTAGAATATAAGAAGATTAATATTAAGGTGGATCACTAATTTGTTATAATCTACCACATTATTAACTAATAAATCTATTATTTTAACTTAATAATAAAATATTAAAAAAAAGTAAAACATGCCATAAATTAAATTAAGAAATATTGATTTAACTTTAAAATTACCTTACTTAGACTTAAATAATTAATTTATATACCCATATTTTTATAAGATAATATATAATTATATAAGCTGTATATAATTATAATCATATATATACTTTTCTAAAAACCTTCACTTTTCTTAAAATAAATCACTATCCCTAATAATTATCTTTTTAAATCAATATACCAGGAGTTTTTTAAGATTATTTTTAAATATGTTAAATATTAAATCATCAAAAAAAAGGTTAACCCAATACCTATCCTACGTCATCCCCTACCAAATATCCTACCCTCGTCATAGCCACTAAATCCCCCAAAACCTTAAATTTTAAATAAGAAACGCCTATTAAGGCCTAGATTTAAAGATTTTTTACCTTAATTAAGACTAATACTTACACCACCCAAACCTAACCATATTAATTAATTCCATATAAATAAATGCCAATCTTGATTTATATAAATTACAAATACATAAAAATAAATAAATAATTAACTACAACCCACCTATCGCCAAAGATGGTTAAAATAAAATAATTATATAACCAAAATAATAAAAAAAGAACAAAAAATTAAGATATCTAAACTTAAACCTAAAGAAAAAAAATAAATGTTAGTTTATAAATTAAATAAAAATAATAATCTTTTTAAACTTATGGATAATAAAATTAATAAAAAAATAATAAATAAATTTAATATATTTAATTAAAATATCTTAAATTAATAAATAATTAACTCTTTTACTAAATACATTATAATAAAGATATTTTATAATGTATTAAAAAAGATATAAATTAAGGCAAAAAAATTCAAAAACATCACATAACTTTTTCTATATAATTTCGCATAACATAACCTATAACCACACCAGTACACTCTTTTAACATCATTATATATCATATTAATTTAAGATTTTATTTATTTACTTTATATCTCTTAATTAAAACTATAACATATAAAAGCCGGAACGTAAAGCCTAATTAAAGCCATAAACCTTAACTAGAAACCTCTATCCCATCCCCCAAAGCACCCTGCTCTGGCTTAACATATAATAATAAAATTTATTAAAAAAATAAAAAAGAAAATTAAGGAGATTTATAAAAATTCTTTTTTTATAATATATTAACATTAAGGTTAATATTTTAAGTTACGTGTTTTGGTATATTATAATATTTAACTCTTTTATATGTTAATAAATGTAGATTTGTTAAACTTTTAATAAAAAATATTAAATTTTCTTAAATAGTGCATGATTTATACTTATAACTATAATCTTATTCTTATAAATTTATTATTTCTTATAAGGATATTAGTTTTAATTAAATAAAATAAATAACTTTTTTTATAACTTACTTTTTTTTATTAAACGTTATAATCTCAGAAATTATACCATTTTTTTCCTAACAGAAAAATTTTTACTATTTTATGATTAACTTTATTAATTAACCATTAATTAATATTAAATTAACAAAGTCTATTAAATTAATAGGGATAAAGTTATATAGCTAAAGTAAAAATTCATATATATATTATTAATTATAAAAAGAAAAAAAAAGAAAGAAACTATTTAATCTATGTTATAATTAAATATAGCTTATATTAACTTAATGGCTGATGTTTGGCTCATGCTTAGCGCACAGACCCTCCCACGTGATTACAGTCCCGACATTTAAATTATTTAAATATCTTTAATTTTTTATATAAATTATTTTAAAACGTTTTAAAATACATTTATTATTTTTATTTTTTATATTTTTTTAATTTTTTTAATTTCTTTTATTTTACATATTAACACGTTTTTTTAATTAAAATAACTTTAAAATTGTCGGGACAGTAGTTACGTGTCGCTTAGTTATATGCTTTTACGCGGCACTGTGAGGGGCTTGTGCGTAAAAGTAAGCTGTAAGCTAATTTTACCATAAAATGGCTTATTTAAATCTTAAATCTTCCTTTTTTTTATAAATTAATATATACTTAATATATTATATATATTATATTTTATAATATTATGTAAACTTTTATTAATTATATGGTTACTTTATTTATTTAATATTAATTAATAGTTAATTAATAAGTTAATCATAAAATAGTAAAAATTTTGTTTAAAAAAAGCTGACGGGTAATTTATAAAGATTATAAAGCTTTAAAGAAAAAAAGGTAAAACGAATTAAACCTTATTTATTTCTTTTATTATTACTTAAAGATATAATATTATTAATAAAAACTTGATGGTTAATAAATGGTTAATTTTTTGCGGATATTATAATAATAATGTTAAAAATATTAAAATAACAGGGAATAATAACGATTATGTTATTTTAAGACTTTAAATTTTTAAATAAATTTTCAACGTTTGTGTTTATTATATAAGATTTTTTATTATTTTGAAAATATATTATTACGTTTAAAAATAATGTCGAGACAGTAGTCACGTGTCGCTTAGCCACGTGCCCTTACGCAGGCACTGTGGGGGCCCGTGCGTAAGGCCAAGCCGCAGGCCAGCCTTGCCATAAAGCGGCCCACCCAGATCTTAGATCTTCCTTTTCTTCATAAATCAATACACACTCAATATACCACATACATTCTACCCTACGATATTACGTAAACCCTTACTAACCATATGGTTACCTTGCCCATCCAACAAATAACTTAAACCGATTATTATATATAATTAAAACTGGCATAATTAATATATATCGTTAAATATATATTTAAAGATTTAGATTATAAAGTAAATAATATTAAACGAAATAATAGATAAATTTATTATATTATTTTTTATAATTTAAGTTAAAATTATTATATATAATTAAAGCTGAAATGATTAAAAGGTATTATAAAATATATTTTTATGATTTAAATTAAGAAATAATAATATTTATAATAACGAAATTTCCGAGTATTATAATTAATTTATCTTAAATATTGTGTAATTAAAATAATAAGTATTATATAAGTTAAAATTGGATTGGTTAATATATACCATATTTATTTATAAATTAGTTGTAAAGATAATAAGTATTAATTGATAAGAAAAAAACCTTTTTAAATTTAAAATAATTTATTTACTGGAATATTAATTAAGGGGTAACCATTAGATATAATAAATATTTTAAGGAATAATGCATATTTTAAGAATAATATAAATTTTAAGGATAGTATAAACTTGTTATTTTGTAATAATAATAAATGTTTATTATTTTATTTAAAAATTAGAGAATCCCCCCTTAATTTTTTTTCCTTTTCTTTTCTTTTCTTATAATATATATATATATATATATATCCTTTAATTAAAGTAATAATTATTAATATATTTAAGGATTATACTTATATATTTTTATATATAACTTAATTATTATGAAGAATATATCTTTAAACCCATTTGATAGGCTATTAAGGAAAAAAGGCCGAAAAAGATTACGTAAAAATTTTACACGTAAGAATACTTATATATTTTTTTTAAGTCTTTAACCTTTTAATAATAATTTAAGGTTAGTTATATAGTTAAAATATTACCGGCAATATTAGGATTTAGTTATGTAGTTAAAATATTATTAATAATACCAAAACTTAACGTAATGATAAGATAATAAGTAATAAGTTTTTATTATAAATGATTAAATGAATTAATATTATAATAAATATTAAGAGCCTTTTTAAATATATTAGCAATATTTAAACCTAAATAGTTATTTTAAAAAGGAAAAATATTAATATATAATAAAATGTTTAAATTTGAATAGTTATCTTAAAAAGGAAAAGTATTAATATATGATAGGATGTTAATTTATAATATGGTATTAACCTTTAAGGCATTAATTTATAATATGGTATTAACTTTTAAAACGTTAGTTTATAATATGATATTAACTTTTAAGGAAATATTAATTTATAATATGGTATTAATTCCTAAAAAAGTATTAACTTTAGATGATATAATTGATGATATAATTTAGGTAATTGTTAGAGGAATGGGTTTTATTGGTTATATAAATTTATTCTTTTTATAAGTTAAGAATAAAAGAATAGATATAAACGATGTAATAAAGGCATTAAAAAAAGATAATAAAAAGGTGTAAAAAACGTAAATGACGAATTGAAGGAATTATAAAAGAATATATAAAAAGAAAAGGTAATTAAAAAAAAAGAAAAAATATTATCTTAACTTAAATATATATTTGAGATTATGGTAGAAAACTCTATATTTAAAATCTTAGTTAAAAATATACTTAAAGATATATTCAAAAATTTATGAAAGAAATATTTGTTATAGAAATTTAAGGGGATAGATATATTATATATAATTATTTTAACCTGTAAATTAAAAAGAAATAAAAGTTATATTATCGAGTATATAATATTATATGGGAAATGATATTATGATCAAATATTTTGGAGATCTTTTCAAACCGATTTTTATAGATAAAAAAAGATATAATAAGATAGAATAAGCTAAGTATTATAAATTATTATCTAAAATTACCTATAATTATATGAAATATATATTAAGAATAAACCTAATATATCGATATAATTGAAAGAAATAATTTTTATTAAATATTAGCCAAAATATATAATAAAAAAAACCTAATTATACGTATAATAAATGTCGGAAAAATTTATTTTAATAAGTAATCCTTTTTATAAAAATCATTTAATATCGAAAGTAAAAAAAAGATATCTTTTTAATATAAACTAAGTAGATAAAGAAGAAAAGGAAATAAATGTTTTTAAACTAAAATAAGAAATAATTTTAAAAATAGTCGTTATAAAGGTTAAAAAAATATTAAAAATAGTTAAATATAACGAAAAGTAAAAGGTGCCTAGATATGATTAATATAAAATAATTAAACATAATCTAAATAAAATAATTGGATATAACCTAAATGAAACGATTAAATAAAGCTTGAATGATAATTAAAGATTAAAGTTAATACTTATAAGACTTTAATTGATAATTATAGATTAAAGAAATAATTATAATTAAGGAATAAGTAATTATATATATAAATTAATTAAATATGTTATTTCATTAAGAAATCATTATTACATAAATCCTTTTATAAGAAAGTAAAGTGATTATTAATTATAATTATAAGGTTATTAAGTAAATCCACCGATGAAAATATAATATAATAATTTATAGGTAATATATATATTAATAATTTATTCCATATAAGGAATGATCGACTTTATTAAGATATATAATAATAATAAACATATTTTTAATGACATAAAATATAAATTCTTAAATAAAAAAATTAAGATTTTTAAGGATTTTTATACTAAAGCAGGTATCGGATTAAAACGATATTATGATACATTTTTAATTATGTTATTAGGTAATACCTAATAATATTATTATGATAAAATCGTTAGGAAAGGATTAAGTTTTAAAGTTATGGTTAATAAAATTAAAGAATATTTTTATATTTTTAAGTATTAATAGATGTATATAAGTAAATAAAAAGTAATAACTATCCATTAAATCATAGTAAATAATCTTGGTAAAAGCTTGATAGAATATATAAAGATATTAATTGATTAAGCTTAATAAGTATTTAAAAGAATCTTTACCGATGTTAATATAAAAACTTTATTTGTAAATAATTTAATTATTTTAGTATAAAAATATAAAAGTTTTTTAATGGTTACATTTAGAATAGTAAAAATTATAGAAAACATATATATTAAATTATAATTATATGTTAGAATTAAAGATTAATATACCGAAATAGAAGCTTATTATTATTATTAATAAAATGTTAATGATCAGAATTGGATTAATAAATATTTTAAATATAATAATAATAAAAGAGGTTATTAAAGGCGTTATTAAGGTGGTTATAGAGGTAGTTATAAAGGAGGTTATCGAAGAGGTTATCATGAAAGGAATTATTATAAAAAAGGATGATACCGTGGAAATAGAAGATAATCTTAAGGAAAATAATGTATTAATAAAAATTATTAAAAATGTAATATTTATAAGTAGAAAGGTTGTTAGTTTATGAATTATAGCTTTAAAGAATAAGAAAAAGTTAAGAAAAGTTGAAAATAATGGGTATAAAAACATGGTTATAACGATTTAAATGATAATTATAATGAATGGTTTGTAGATTATAAAGGAAAAGTTGATTATAAAAATGAAATGGATTACGATATATAATTTGTATAATAGTTTAATAAAGACGATGAAAATGATTATAATAATAATAATTAAGAAAGTAAACCTTATAATGCATTCGTTATTATTAATTAATATATATGTTATTATATTAGTTATAGTTAAATAAATGATAAATAAATTATAAATATCCTTGTAAACTAGGTAATTATGCATACGTTTATAAAAATAAATTTTATAAATAATAAATTAGGCGATATGCTACCGCCGATTTTGAAATAATTACTAAAGATAAAAAATGTTAGTTTTAATGTAACATATATTTTATATTTTTTCGAAAATTAATATGAATATATCTTTTAAGGAATTTTATTTAATATCGAAGTTGCTGAGGTATTATTAAGAGGTTTATTTTAGTTATAAACCTTATAAAAAACGTATTTTAAGATAAAGTTTAAAATTTTTATAGCTAAAAAAAAGATTATGTTTTAAGGATAATTTAAAATAAAAAATATAGGTATGACGGATGTAGAAATACCATTTAAGATAGTTATTTTTTATATTATCGATTTAAATATATCATTCTTATTATGCTTTAAAAATATGGATCGATTTGAGATCTTCTTAAATAATATGAAAAACGTAATAACTCATCATAACAGGAATTATTTTATCATGCGAAAATGAGGATATCCATGGTATTTAATAAATGATTCGAAACGAATTATCGCGTATTATCATTTAACGAAGATAGAAATATGATAAATTTATCAACGTTTTAGTTATTTTATTATAAATAAGTTATATTAAATCTTAATGAGAGTAGGATATAAAGAATTGGATTAGGTAATCATAGAAAAGATAATAAAGTATTATCATTAATGTTAAATGCATAAAAAAGCATCGAAATAATTTAAATTTATTATTAAAAATAATATAAATTTTAATCATAACGTATATATTAACGTTATATATATTAAAGGTAAATTAATATTTTATGTAATCGATAAAGTTATGGTTTTTTAGGTAGTAAGATTCTTGAAGGATATGATAGTTAAATATATATGGGATATATTATGGTTAATATGAATCGATTATTATTTGAAATCATTGAATAATATCGTATTTAACGTAAAAAAAAAATTTATTATAAATAAATTTATTACGAATACGAAAGTATTATTTATCTTAATCGAAAAAGTATTAGTAGAAGCTTATAATTTTATTGGTTAATTGAAATGATATTATAAACTTTTATAACGCGTATTTAAAATTATATTAAAAGATTTATGTGAGGTAAAAATAGATATAATTGGTATATTTTAAATGGTAATAAAAGTTGTTAATGATATTGTAGGATTTAATGGATTAGTGCTAATATTTTTTGTATTTGAAATTTATTTATGGTTAGTAAAAATATTAT
>JAJKLF010000101.1:0-10133 GCA_022984865.1 Hypomontagnella submonticulosa
TCCTTAATCTTTTTATTTTACATCTTATTACCAACCCATATTTTAACATATATTAAATTAAAGATATCGTTATAACAACTAACTTTATTAACTTTACCAGCTTTACGATAAAACGCAATTAATAAAGTTATTTCTTACTTATAAAACCCTTAAAAATTAATCTAATTTTATTTCTTATTAACACTTAAAATATAAAACATAATTATATAAAAAATAGATCCTTTGATTAAAAATAGAAAATCTTTTCTTTCTTTATTAATAAAAAGATATTATAATTGCTAGTTTACTTAACTTATACTTTTACTTCGCCATAATAATTGTTTATATTCCACAGATTTATAACTTTTAAATAAATATTAACACCTTAAACTTACCTTAATTTTTTATTCTATATGCCGTTATACCTCCCTTAAAAAATTCTATAACCAACGTAACAAACCCTATAAAAAAAGCCATACATTTTTAAGTTTCCCGGAGTTTACGAAAGGCCATAACTCGAAAACATGGCTTTTTCTTTCGAGGCGGTTGTGGAATTTTATAATAAATAATTTAATCTATTTTATTATAAACCTTTTATTATTTTGTATATAATTTATTTATTTATTTAAGTTAAGTTTTTGATGAAGTTTTTTTAACTTTACTTTTTATTATTATTTTTTTAAATATAGTTAAAATTAATCCTTATTACATAATTAAGTTTATTATATTTTATATATATATTAAGGTTTTTTTTATATATATTTCATATTAAGTAATAAGCATTAAAATTATTTAATATTATATTTGTTTCGTTAAAATTTCTTTTTAATAATATTAATAAAAAGGATTTCTTATTATTACTTATATTTAATTTAATATATATTAACTATATTATGAAAGTTTTTTATTAATATTTAAGGTCATTATTATTTAATTATAACTTATCTGTTTGGAGGATATTATTGTGTTAAGATTTAAAAAAATTATTATATACCCTTATATCATATTAATTTTATATTATATTTAAAGTGAATGATAAGGAACTAAGGTTTTATTGTTATTTATATAATTAGTTAAATTTATTTAGGCTTTTAATTAAGTATATCGAATTAAAGTATATATATCTTATATCTTAACTATCATATAATATAATTAATAATTTAAAAAATTCTTTATTATCAAAAATTTAAATTTAAGATATTTAAGAGTTTTAATCTTTTTATATAAATTATCTTAAAACGTTTTTACTATTTTTATCTCCTTAATTTTTTGGATCTTTTTAACTTTCTAAGTCTTTTTAATCTTCTTAATTTTTTTAATTTCTTTAATTTAATTAAAATAACTTTAAAGTGTAAATTATTGTTAAAATAGTTTTACTACTTTTCCTATTATTAATAATATATAACCCTCCTTTCTTACTTTATTCTTATCTTTAAATTTAGATATAAAATTATCGTATAATTGTTAAATATTAAAATTAACGGTTTAACATAATATGGTTTTAACTTTAATTACTTAATCTTTACTTTCTTTAATTTTAATATTATTTAAAAATATTATTACTTCCTAACTTTTATTAATTAACATAAATATCTTATTATTATATAAGTTGTTAAAAATTTTACTACATACTTTATTACTAACTACTTCGTTTTTATATTTATCCCGTCCGGAGGACATATTATGCTTTCTCTCACATAATTGATAAGAAATTGATAAGGAAACTGATAAGGTAACTGATAAGAATATTACTTCGTAATTGATAAGTTTTATCCGCGCGTTTTAATTAGCTCAATCCAGCCGCGTCACAATCGCGTAACAGCCACGTGACATCTGCGTAACAGTCATGTGACCTGATTACGTGACCCAAATTCCGGACGGGATTTCTACTTTTTTTTTTTTTTTTTTTTTTCAAAAGTTTTTCAAAAAATCTAAAAAATCTTTCTTATTCTAAATATAAAATAAACCTTGCCTTCCGCGAGGAAAAACTTTTTTGACTTTTTTTATTTTTTTCGAAATCCCGGAGATTTAAAAAGGCCACGTCCCAGACATTTCGAAAAGCCATTAAGAAAAAAATAAAAAAAGTCAAAAAAGTTTTATTATTTATCCAAAGGATTATATTATGCTAAATTTTAAGAAAATTATTATATAAAATTACTAACAAAAATCTTATTATATACTTTTATATCATGCCAATTTTACATTATATTCGAAGTGAATAATAAGGAATTAAAGTTTTACTTTATTGATATAATTAATTAAATTTATCCAAGCTTTTAATTAAATGTATTAAATTAAGATATACCTTATGTCTTAACTACCACATAATATGATTAATAATCCAAAAAGCTCTCTATTAAATCATCTAAATAATCTAAGATATTTAAGATCTCTTAAACTTTTTAATCTTTTTATGTAAATTACTTTAAAACGTTTTTACCATTTTTATTTCCTTTATCTCTTAAATCTCTTTAATTTTTTAAGTCTTCTTAATCTCTTTAATCTCCCTAATCTCCTTAATCTAATCAAAATAACTTTAAAATATAAACCATTATTAAATAATCTTACTACTTTTTTATCATTAATAATATATAACTTTCTTTACCTTATCCTCATCCTTAAAAACATTATTACCTTTTAACCCTTATTAATTAATATAAATACCTTATCATATTATTATATAAATTATTAAAAATTTATTATATATTTTATTACTAATTACTTTCCATCCTATAATTCTTCTTACTTCATTTTTATACTTATAATTAATCCTTAATTACTTTCTTTAATTATAAATTTTATTATAACAATCCTTATTTAATTTCATACATTTATTTACTTAATTATAACTTATTTAAAATTTATATTAATTAACTATTATTCCAAACCGATAAACTTTTTTATATGATAATTATCTTTACCCTTTAATTTAAAAATCTTTATAATATAATATTAAAAAAGTAATAATAATTTATACGTTAATTTTAATAAAAAGATTACTTTAACTTAATGATAAATAAATATAACACCATTATGTTATCTAATTAAAACAAAGAAAAATTATTATAATAATAAATAAGGGTTGATAATCTAAGATATTTAAAATCTCTTAAACTACTTAAATATCCCTAATCTTTTTATACCAATTATTTTAAAACATTTTAAAACGCTTTTATTATCTTAATTTTTTTAATATTTTAATTTCCCTAATCTCCTTAATCTCCTTAATCTCCTTTATCTCCTTATTACCAGCTTATATTACCAACTTTATTATTACTTATACTTCATAAATTTATAGCCTCCAGATAAATATTAACCCCTTAAATTTATCTTGATTCTTTATTCTATATGCCGTTATACCTTTTTTAAAAAATTCTACGGCTAATATAGCAAACCCCATGAAAAAAAAGCCACACATTTTTAAGCTCCTTAAAGTTTATAATAAGCCATAGCTCAAAAACGTGGCTTTTTTTTCCGGGGCGGCCGTAAAATTTTAAATAAGATAATACATCTTATCTTTTTTCTTGCCGACACGATTCTCTTTTTTTTAACTTTATTATTAATAAAGATTTTATCATTAATCGATACTTTATTTTAACTTTATTAAATAAGTAATATTTTATTTTTATTATCGGCTTTATCTAAATTAGTTAAACTTATACTCTTTTTAATATTATTATTTATTAATTTAATTATAGCTTAATATTTAAAAACTTTATCATCCTTACTAAAAATTATTATAACTTTAACTCTTTTAAGATATTTTTTAATAATAATAATTATAATTTTATTAAGCTTTTTTCTTCTTTTAACGTCATAAAGAATTTTAAAAGTTTTATCGATATGTTTATCTAAATTTGATTTACTTTTTATTAATTCTTTAACTGTATAATTAATTAAATTCATAATATTAAAAGTTATATTAAGTAATTAAGAGTTATTTTTAGCCGATTTTTCAACAGAATTAATTCGATTAACATTAACTTGATTGGTTATTAAAAGTTATTCTAAATTTTTTATTTATTATGTAATTTCGTTAAAGTATTATATAATTAATTATTAAAAATGTTAAGTTATTAAATTATTAATACGTTAACTAATAAGTTTATCAATCTTTTAATTAATAACTTTTCGTAAGTTTTTAATAAAATTATCGCAAATAATTTCTTTATTAATTATATCATTGGTTTAAGGCTTTTTTGATTGAATTTTAGGTTTTATTATTTTTTTTATGATTTTAAACTAAAACTTAGGTTTCATCAAGGTTGTGAAATTAGTTTCTTAGTTTTAGTTTTTTCTTAGTTACTAAGTGACCAAACTAAAAAAACTAAAAACTAAATTAGTTTTCTTAGTTTTAGTCAACCTACTGACCAGACTAAATTAGTTTTAGTCAGACCGGTGACCAGACTAAGAACTAATTTAGTTTAATCACTTAGTGACAAGGAAAAACTAATGACAAGAAAATTTTAAAAAATATTAAAATTTTTCTTAAAAACTATATAAATAATAAAAGATTTTTAAATTATATATTATTTTTAATAGCTTTATATAAAATATAACGATTATTATTTATTTATAAAATGATTTTACAATACATATATAGTTATTATAATACATATATAATTATTATAATATAAATATATATATAATATATATTAAAGTTGTAATTTACTTTTATAAATTTGAATTATTTTTGATAACTAATGAATCAACTGAAGGAAAACTAATTTTAATTGTAATTAAGTTATTGAATATCTAATATCATATATAAAGTATTTAATAGTTGAAAGATTTAAATATTTAAAATACTTTTCAATAATTTTTACTGAATTTATATTTTATATTTTATATAAAATATTTTTAATACATGATTACATGACTTTAAATTAACTATAAAACTATAGATAAATATGCAATATACATTAAGTTAAATTATATATTTTTTAAATATTGTTTTAAGTTTTTAGTCATTAATAAATTTTTTAAAAAAATAAAATTAGTTTTTTTCTTAGTTTTCTTGTCACTAAATTAGTTTCTTAGTTTAGTCTTAATCAAAGGGGTGACTAACTAACTAAATTACGTAATTTTAGTCAAATTAATCTGGTTAGTCTTAGTCAAGCCAATGACCAAATTAAATTAGTTTTAGTTAAAAGGGTGACTAACTAAAAGTCACTAAATCACAACCCTGAGTTTCATGTTATAATTTACCGGTTATATTTAATTATATCAAACTAGTTATTTGTAAATAATAATTAATATTTTTAAGTATTAAATTAAATCCTTTTTTTTATCTTTTAGAATATAAATTATTTTTAGTATATTAAGATTAATTTATTAATCGGATATAATATCGATATTAATCTTTTATAAATCTTAATTAATCTTTAAATATATATATTAAATTTTATAAAAGTTATTATTCACCATTTTATAAAGATGGTTGGTATTAAATACTTGTTAATAAACATATCGTTTTAAATAATATATTATTTCGATATAATTAAATTATAAGTAAATTAATATAGTTTTAATGATAATAAAATAATATACCTAAGCATTTTACGCATCTTTAACTAATTATTTATTGTAAAATCTTAAATGATTAATAATAGGTTTAATATGTTATTATTTAATATTTCTTTTAATCTAATTTATATTAGAATTATTTAATGCTATTTTGATAATAGCTAATCGATTTGTTATTATTGGTATTATATTATTAGAATCTAATAAGATTTATTAAATTTTCGAAAATAATGATCTTATTAATGGTTATAAGTTATTAAATATAATATTAATTAGTATAAAGATTTTTAGAAAATAAAATTATGACGATTGCGTTAAAATATCTTTAAAGTATAATATAATATATGTGATTTATAATTATAAAATATGTGTAATAATAAAATTATTATAATATAATAAAATGTTATAAAAATTAAACCTTAGCATAAATTAAATTAGTAAGATAATTGAAAATCTATATAATATTATCTTACGTAAAGATTTAAAGTAAAAAGATAAAAGGTAAAAGATAAAATTATAAGGTTAGGATTTAAATATAAATTAAAAATAGATTTTAAATAAAAATTAAGGTTAAAGGATTTATAAAATTATCATATATTAATTAAACAAGGTTTATTATTACTAGTAATTTCGTTCATAATTTTTTAAAAATAGTAGAAATAAATAAAAACATTAGTTATTCCTTTCTTTTAATTAGGATTTTAATTTTGAGATTTCTTATTTGTATTACCTGTTTTTCCTAAATGGCTTTATCCGTATTACCAGTATATCCATAATTTTACTTTGTATATTAATAAAAGTGGTAAGTAATGTTATATATAACCAAAATTAATTAAGTTATGTTAAAATTATAAGAGGTTAAGTGGTATGTTAAGTATTTGCTAACTTATTAAAAATGATAGGTTATTAATATATTCTTTATGCTTTAATCTATTTTAATAAGCCTGATATATAGATTATTAAATAATTTTATATTTAGGAGGATTTTTAATTAAAAAATTGTATGGTTTAAAAGTGTTTAATTTAATAATTTTAAATATATATGTTTTATAAGTTGCATCGTTGTTTTGGTTAAGATATTATTGAATAAAGTTAGGGCTGCTATTGTTAACCTGAGATTTTTTGATTTTAAGGTTTTCGATTTTGATTGATTTTGATTAATTATAATAATAACATTAGCTTTATTTAATGATATCTTAATTAAAATGATGATGTAACATATGAAATATATATTTTTGGAATTGTTAAATTAAAGGTGATTAAATAAATTTAATTATTAATTAAGTAATGCTTTAAATATAAAGTTATTTAAAGATTTATATATTTGGCTTATTAAAGTGGTTTTAAATATAGGAAATATTTATCTTATTATATAAAATAGGTGTGAAGATAAGTAGATAAATGTTATTTAGGATTGGGAATAATTTTATTAAGTTTAATATAGGATTAAAGCGATGTTAATTTAAAAATAATATAAAATAGTTTTGTAGATGTATTAGTAATGTAGATAAGCTGATTTAGGAAAAATAAGTAGTGCGAATAAAAAATCTCTTAATTTTAATATTTATCTTTAGAAATTTATTAACTAAAGTATGTTTTAATAATTTTATTATTATTATTTGTCGGGACAGTAGTTACGTGTCGCTTAGCCACGTGCCCCTGCGCGGCACTGTAAGGGCCCGTGCGTAGGGCTAAGCCGCAAGCCAGCCTTGCCATAAAGCGGCTTACTTAGATTCTAGATCTTCCTTTTTTTTATAAATCAATACATACTCAATATAACACATACATTCTACCCTACGATATTACGTAAACCCTTACTAACCATATGGTTACCTTGTCCATCCAACAATGTAAAATAAAAATAATTATAATTAATATATTTTAAATGGTAATTAAAGTTATTAATAATATTATAAAACTTGATAAATTAATATTAATATTCTTTATATTTAAAACTTACTTATAATTGATAAAAATATTATTATTTATACCATTATTTGAAATATATATTGTTGTAATTAAGAAAGTTATAAATGAAATATGGAAAGAAAAAGTAAAATATTAAGTAAAAAATGTATTTAAAATATGGAATGGTTTAAATATATTTAATATTTTAAACCTATTATTATAATTTAAAATATAAATATATTAAAAAAATAGAAAATGGATTAGATTATATAAATTAATTATATAAAATGGTAAAATGTATATTATTAAAATAAATGATAAACTAATTAATTTTTATATTATTAATGTAAAGCTATATTTATGTGACGAAATGATAAATATTTTAAATAAGGAAAATATCAATAATAAATATAAAGATAAATTAAATAAATATAAATTTAATAATAAAGAATTGATAAAAGAATTAAAGGTAATAAAGGTCGATATATTAGTAATAGTTAAAAAAAATATAAATAATTTAAGGAAAATAAGAATAAATTAAATGTTATGATTAATTAAATTATATATTTATCCCAAAAAAAGAATGTAAATAAGAAATTAATGATATAATTATAAAAAGTAGAAAAGATTATAACCTTAAAAAGTTATTTAAAGCTTTTAATACGTAAGAAATTAAGATTTTTATTAATAAAGGCGTATTTATGTTTAAAAAATATAATTTATAAAAATATAATATTAACCGATTATTTACTTTAAAAATGGTATAAAAAGTTAAAAGAAAAATAACCGAAATATTATATAAAAAATTGTGATGTATTATTTAAAAATATAATAATAAAAGTAAGAAAGAAGTAATAATATAAGCCTTAATCATATAATATTTAAGTTAATAGATTATTATTATATTAATATCTTTGTTAATAAAAGAAGAATTAATATTATAAATATATAATATAACTTAAGTTTATATTTAATTTGTAATTAAGTTAAGATAATTAATTTTAATAAAATTATTAAAGTAATTAGTTGTAAGGTATTTAAAAGAAATAATAATAATTATTATTAAATTATTATATAAAATAATAAAGGCAAGCATTTATTAATAAATGATTTATTTAAATTATTATAAAAATAAGTTTGGTATAATAATCTTAATATATAATCTTTATTTGTTAATATTAAACCGGAATAACAAATTTAATATAATCAAAATATAAATTAATAATATCCTAAAATTATTTAATAAAAAATTTAGCAATAAGGAAGAAGATAAGTTAAAAAAAGTAAATATTATAAGAAAATTAAAGATATATTTAATAAAAAAACCCTTATTAATCTTTAATGGATGTGTGTTAATTAAGAAGAAGAATAAGGATATATATTTGTATTAAAAAAAATAAGGTAAAAAAATAAAGTTAGTTAAGATTGATGATAATAATATAGTATAGTAATATATTTAATAAAAAATAAAAAAAATATATATTATGACGATATATTAATTTGAAGTAATGTTTAATTTATTTAAAGTTGTATAATATAAGGAGTTAGGAAAAGAAGAGATAATTAAATTTAATAAAAGATTATAATGATTAATGAAGAATTTAGATTGTAGTTTATATTATATATTATTAGATCTTACTAAATTAAAGATTTTTATATTTGTTGACAAATTATTTATAAATAATAAAGATTTAAATTCTTAAGTTAGATATGAAATTATAATTATAAATAAGAATGTATTAGAGGAATCATTTAGTATTAAAGGAAATATAATATATTAGAATTTAATAAAATTTAAAAAGGTTATTAAGAATATATTGGTAAATAAGATATATATTATGATAAATGAAATAGATATGGTAATTATAATCAAATCAATAATAATTATGATTTTGGATAAACGAAATCTTTAGGAAATATTAATGGTCATTTATATAGATTTATTTTTTATATAAATATTTAATTAAATTAAGTAGTATTAAAGAAAAGAGATTGATAATTAATATAATGTCATTACGGTAATTGTATGAATAAAGAGAAATAACGGATATAAAGTGGATATATAAGGAAAATAATTTAATAAATGTTATGATTAAAGTAAATTTAAACTAAGTATTTAAGATTTTTATTAACATTAATCATTTAATATTAAGATTATAAGGCTAGGTAAAAAAAGATTAATTTAATAATCTAAAAAATAATAAATAAAAAGAAACATTGCTAAAAGAAAAGTCTTGGTATAAATGTAATAAAATTATATAATAATCTTATATAGTTTTTAATTTTATAAATATCCATCCCTATTATATAAAAAATGGTAAGTTAGGGAAGTTAATCGATTTGTTACGATTACGATGATTAATATTAAAAGAATTTAATTTAGTGGAAATCTTTTTAGTAACTTTATAAAAAAGATAAAATTTAATTGTAATATTTATTAATTTAGTTTGTATATTTTTAATAATCTTAATGAAATGTTTATTATGATTTTAAGTATGTTTATAACATTATTGGATAGTATAAGCTTTATTTATTATATTTTTAGACTATATTTTTTAAAAACATTTTCAAAATTTTTATTATATGTTAAAATTCCACGGCCGCCCCGTAAAAAAAAAGCCACGTTTTCGAGCTATGGCCCTTCGTAAACTCCGGGGAGCTCAAAAATGTGTGGCTTTTTTTTTATGAGGTTTGTTGCGTTGGCTATAAAATTTTTTAAA